>JAQPPZ010002862.1:0-10901 GCA_028583015.1 Wollemia nobilis
CGTTGTTATTTTTATTTATTTATAATAAGACTCGTTGCTATTTTTATTATTCTCTGTTTACAAGTAAAATAATAATATATTAAACCTTTAATTTATTAATTTTTAATTTTTAATAATTATTATATGATTTCTTATTCTCCACTACTATCTCCTACCATTCTTGGACTGCCAATATATTATATTTTAATATTTGTACTGCTAATATATTATATTTTAAAATTTGGATATGTATATATTTGCACTACTAATATATTATTTTTTAAAGATTGGATATATTTATTTTATATGTATATAATTTTTATTTGGATATTATTTTAATAACTTTCAGTTATAATTAATATAGATTTATAATATTAAATTAATTTTTATTTTTATAATTTATTTAAATAAATTTTAATATATACAATATGTTTTAATATTTTATATATATTATTTTTTAAATATTGCATACATTTATTTTATATGAATATGTTTTTTATTTTTATAATTTACTTAAATAAATTTTAATATATAAAATATGTTTTAATATTATATATATATATATATTTTTAAAATATAATATAATAAGTCCATATATATATATATATGGAGTGCTAATATATTATTTTTTAAATTTTGGATAAATAAATATTAATGTGAAACTAAAGTCCATGGAATATGTCACTAGATGTGCATCATCCCATTAACCGGTTAGAAAGTAAGAGGGCCAAACCCCCACACACACATACCCAAACACAATGTTAATAGGGTGAAGAATCTTACAAAGTGGGACCAAGGATTTCCACCTTTAAGCCTCCTACCCCATTAGCAAAGAGTATGGCAAATGTTGGGGTTTATAAACCACTCAAAGTCCCACAACAAAATTATAATTATTTGAATATTATTTTATTAACTTTCTATTATAATTAATATAGATTTATAACATTGAATTAATTTTTATTTTTATAATTTATTTAAATAAAGTTTAATATATAAAATATGTTTTATACTAAGATAATTTTGTTGAATGTATTTATTTTCAGTGATTCAAATTAAATATGTAAAATCCATAACTATAACTATAAGATATCAATTTAATATTAATATACTAGTTATTAATTTTTATAAACCATTTTTTTATTATTTAAATTTGTTTCTTAAATATATGCTTCACAGAATTTTAAATCTAATAAATATTTTTATGAGGTATAAAAATGGTATATATTAAAGAGATCATCACATTTTAATTCTTATAAAAATATATATCATAATGGGACTAATGATAATGAAGAAGCACAACCTAACCTCAAAATGCCTTTAATAATATAGATATTCCAAAAATAGGATGGTTAATGATAAAATAGTATATTTTTTATTAGATATAGAGGATGTTTTGAAAGGTTCCCCCAAACTTTCACAATAGGAGAAGACCTACAAAACTTGGTCTAAGACGAGCAATATTGGGACAATAACAACTACAAATTACTACAATTGGTTGCCCATCATCAAATGAACCAATTACAACTCGGTACTAAAAAATAAAAATAGAATAGTGCTAGTGAGCCCCCTAGCCAACCAACACCCCCACCTAGCTATGCACAAAACCTTTATTCATAAACAATAAAAGCTTGCAGAGCAACAAGAAGCATGCATCACTAAATGCAATTGAAGAAGACCTTCATGAAAATTGTCTCTCCAAATGGACAGACCATTGATACTTATAACCACCATGCACAATCATTTATTTTAAACCTTTTATGTGATTGAAATTATAAAAAAAAGACAAACCAATTTATATTTATTAATTAAATAAAACATAAATTCTTATAGTATAACTCATTAATATATAATGTCCTCTACTACAACTTAATAGCAACTATAAATATTTTAGTATGTAATAATTTAGTGAACAAATATATAATTATTTTATCCATGTCTTGTGGTGTACAGCTTGTATTAAATATGTAATAAATTAATATAATTTTATAATTTATTGTAATTAAAATTTTATATAATTCTTTAAACAAATTCACCACAAAAAAAATAAATTACTTTTATGTGAGGAATGAAACCACCCGAAACTAAATTTATTAAATTCAAGGCTTCAATTGCTCATTTATTAAAACAAATATGTAAAACATACAAGGCTACATTAAACCCGGGGCTATTTATTATATTTTAAAATATATGATTACTTATTATTATTTTTAGTAATTTTTTTTATACAATATCCACAACCTAGGTGGCGTCCATAAACTTCTTAAATATTTCATCCTAGCCAACCAATACCTCCACCTGGCTATGCACAAAACCTTTCTTCATAAACAATAAAATCTTATAGTGCAACAAAAAGAATGTGAAAGCACAAGATTCTGGGCAAAGGAAACACTAGCTATGCAACATAAGACGAAAATGCAACGCTTTGATCCTATGCACTAAAACAGAAAAAGGAGACAACTTGGAAACGAAAGACAAGATGCAAAGAAATCACAACCCTCTTTATTCAAATATCTTATCCTCGGTTACATAGACGTCTCCTCCCTTTTTAGGGGCTAGGAGCGTTAAATTTGTCATTGTTACAATATGCGATTCAGTCTTCCTCCTTCCGCATGACCACAATTGCAATGGGCGGGCCAAGATGATGCCGTCGCTGATGTCGATGAGTTCCTAACCTCCGCTGCTTCTCCTACGAACAAAGAAACAACCAAGATGTCAGTAGCATCTATCGCAAATGAAAAGTGTTTGCTCTTTAAAACTAACGAAATATGCATGTAAACATTTGCCCGAAAGCATGAATTACGAGTGAGTCCAAATGGCTTCAAAACTTGACGAGAAGATAGGAAAAGTTACCAGAAGGCCACTGCCACTGAGACAGCTGGCCAATCTACCTCTAACTGGAATACGTCCCTGGGCAGGACGAATTCTGACTGCAATTCGTCCCTGGGTGGGACGAATTCTTTTGTGTTGAAGAAATTAACCTGCTATTGCTCCAATGTCGGATCCCAAGACCTGCAAAACGCCTGCAAATAGGGGGGTTATGTAATTGGGGCCATTTTGGGATGACCCAGATGGTCGGATTATCCCAATTTGGCCTCCACCCTTAGGAATTTGACCTCGACACCTGCAAGTCAGCGAAACAACAAAGCAACACAAAACATACTAGAATCTGACCAAAAGTTACAAAATTGCAGCTATGGGTTAATCAAACCTAATAACACAAAATGCAATCTAAAAAGTAATCTAAAATGCTCTAAAACTTAAAAAGTGCGGGGGTGCCCAAGTGGGCCTCCCACCGTTGGCACTTGATTTCGGTGCCAATCCACTAGGGATGGGCCCAAAACCTTTTAGGATTGGGGGGGTCAGCGAATTGGTTGGTTCAGGTGTCCATGTGTTGGATTTGGGTCAAGTTCAAGCTTCCAAAGGCCACCCAACAACCTCCCTTGCAAAAGATATTGGTGGATGTGGGAAGGTGAACCAAAAGGGATGCAAGTGGGTCTTCAACTCGACAACACTTCGTTGCTTGAAAACTCCTTCTACCTGTCTATTTTGGGTGAGAAAAGTCCCACCTTTTATAGACCCATGGGGTCTCTTTTGGGAGGGAAGCACAAATGCCATGTGTTGGCCATAGGCGCCATGTGGCAGTCTTGTCTTCCCATGAGGGAGGGGAGTCCTCCATTGACTTGAACTTTGATAAATGCCTTTTGTGACAGTATTCTAACGGCCCTCTGTCCACCTACACACGCGTGCAAGGAGGAGTCATTAACCGACTGTTCGGGCTGCCACTTGGCACCATTTGTCTTTTGCCCGTTAAGCTTAGAATTCGTCCCACCCGGGGACGGATTCGGAATTCGTCTGGGGTGGGACGAATTCTATTTTGAATTCATCCCGGGTGAGACGAATCACCGGGCAAAGTGTCCAAGTGTGCCAAATTGCTTATTGACATTACAAAATTGCTATGAAAGTGGTTAAGACCACTGTTTAACCTCTGAGGGCTGCCCTGGGGGCTGTGTTTGTCAAAGCGATCAGTGTTTGTAGTCACATAATCGGATTGGTGCTGTTTTGGTGTCTACAGATGCCCCTTTTTGGGAAGCGTTGCGGGTGACGCGATCGTTGAGCAAAAATAGATAACCAAAGCACTAATGATTAGGGTTTCTTGGTAACCTAACCAACTTTTGATGCCCCAAGTATGGAAAGGGCATGCATTCTTGAATCCTTGCTTCTAACGAGCTAAGGAATTTGATTTCAAGTATTAACCTATTTTGGTGAGGTGTGACTTGAATTTAGACATTGATCAGTCATGAACAGGCCAAGGGCATTTTTATCCTCAGGGGGAACCTTGTGTTCATGATTCACAAAATGCCAAGTGTTTGATTGATTTGATTGTTGCTTGTTTACTGCCCCAAGCAGAAGCGTGATTGTTTTTGTCAATGATTCTTTGAATGCATGTCATTTTCCTTAATTGGGTGTGTGATTGTTGATTGGTGACTAAGTGCGACTACCCCCTCAAGCGATGAATCGATGAGGGAATGACCTTTGTGAGAGAAGCGACGAGTCGCTTGACCCAAGATGACTTGTGCAAGGTGTGCCTTAAAGGGTTTACCGTTAAGCGTGTGCAATTTTTCCAACATTTGGACTTGTTTTTGGTGGGTGTTAACCCTTTTGGTGATGCCGTAATGAGGTGAAATCATCAAAAATCTAACTTCCCGTGGAGCGGTCCGGCTATTGTAGCCTTCTTGGGGAAGTAGGAGAGCGATAATTTGGACCTCGACATCGATTTTCTTTTCCTAGAGGTTAAGTTCATGAGCACTTATGTCTGGCAATGTTTTTTTGTATTTTTGTTGAATTTTGTACTGTTTTTGACTGGGCTTTGACCCTTTTGGTGATGTCATTTGGGGATGAAATTGTCTAAAATCCGTCTTCCCGTGGAGCGGTCCGGATATGGTAGCCTTCTTAGGGAGTATGATAGTTACAATTTGTGACTCCAATGTCAATTTTGTATGCCCTTGTTGTCAGGTGCAGTAGCAGTCCTGTCGGGCAATTGTATTGTCTGTTTTTAGTGCATTTTTAGTCATTTTTGTTGATTTTTTTTGTGCTAGCCTGAATTCGTCCCTGGGTGGGACGAATTCCAGCTGGAGAATTCATCCCTGGGTGGGACGAGTGCTGATCAGAGTGCTCGTCCCAGTCAAGGATGAATTCTAGTGCAAAAGGCCTATTTAATGGCCAAAACCTGATTTTGGGCTCATTTGTGTCATTTTTTTCTTGCGATTTTGGAGCTCTGGGAGGAGGAGGTAATTCTGTGAAGCGAAGCGCTACTAGTATTCTCTCTGCAATCATTAGTGCACAAACTGGTTCGAGCGGCGGAGCCAAGGCGAGACCTGTAAGTGACCCTAGAGTTTATTTTGCTTTAATTTAATGCATTGTTTTTGTGTTGACGCTTTTCAAAACTTTAATATTTTTTTTTTGTGATGTTTTTGTTTAACATTTAAGTTTAGAAACCCTAGAACTAAAAATTTGATCTTCTTTTTTTTTTTTTGCTTTGCAGGTTGTTAGGATCCGGTACCATGTACCCGCTGCATTTACTGAGGTGCGGTTGGCTTTGAACGATGATGACTGGGTATGGCTTGATGCCCTTGGGCTTAAGCAGGTGGCTTGACTAGAGCCTGTGGTTTCTGATCAGGCCTATCTGATGGCCCTGATCAAGATTTGGGATCCATGGACCAATACTTTCCATCTCCCGATAGGGGAGATGACTGTGACTCTTGAGGACGTCTATCGGTTACTTCAGATTCTGATAGATGGTCTGCCTATTAGGACATCTCCGTTTTATCAGCGAATTGCTATACTTACAAGATGCTTTGGGCATGGGGGGGAGCTGGGTGTAGCAGACCCAGTGGAGACAGCCGAGGCGGATTTCCAGGTCGGCGGGATTTTGGTTAGCTGGTGGAAGGAGAGGGGGGTGTTAGGAGTGAGGCACGCATTCTTGATGGGCCTCATTTCTAACATTCTTCTTCCTGATTCGTCAGGCGCGAGGTTCCCGTGGAACCTCGCTGGATTTGGTGTGGCAGTTGGCAGAGTGCCCGATAGAGGCACCGTTGATTCTGAGATGGGGACAGACCTTGTTGGTGCAGCTTTATAGGGAGCTGTACGAGGTTGGCTGTCGGTAGCGGAAGGGTGTCAGTTGCAGTTTTTTGTTACAGTGCTAGGGTTGGCAGCACATAGCTATTGAGAGGCCTATCGGGTTATCGTGGATGACTCGGGCGATGATGGAAGATGAGGATATTGGTTATGCAGCTTTGTGGCAATGGTCTATGGACCAGGGGCAGAGTCGGTGATGGGCCGGTGCCGTTGAGCACTACATTGATGCCTTTTCTTGGCTCACTCCAGGGGAGGTGTTTTTACGTCCCTATCGGGACTGTCCAGCCTGGCCTGAGGCTGGAGAGTGGCTCCGACGGGTACGGAGGGAGCAATGGTTGACTGGGTGGCAAGGGACAGAGCATGAGTTCTTTTCGTACCATCGAGTTACACGATAGTTTGGGGTGCACCAGGGGTTTCCTGGTGAGCCCGTAGGCTATCGACGTCGGGGAGACGAGAGGGATCTGGAGCCACCGATTACCGTTCCATTGGGCGAGGAGTCGGATGCGATGATTGAGGTTTCGGATGTGGATGACGTCGATACTACCACTGAGTATGACTCATGGTGGGTATTGCGGCGCTGGAGAGGAGAGGGGTCTTTTGCGGGCTCAGTTGGCAGAGCGTGATAGAGTTTTGGTGCAGCGCGATGATGCATTGTCTATCTATCATCGACGAGAGGCAGAGTGGTGTCTATAGCGGATAGACTTAGAGAGGGAGGTCATCCGCATTGGTGGGCGGCTTCTTGAGCCTTCGATCAGTAGATCTTCTTGACGGATGAGGGATAGTTTGACTGAGCAATCAACATCATCTCGTTGCAGGCAGTTAGATGAGGGGGGTGGTAGCAGGCATGATGCAGGGGCTAGCAGTAGCCACCCTGTAGGGTCCCGTAGGACCCACACCACGGGGGGTAGTTCCCGTCGCACCGATCCTACGTGATCATGGTGGTCGACGCCTTAGGTTGGGTTTTTGATATGCTTGCGGGGTCTGAGGACCGGTTTTGTAGCCTGCGGGCATATTTTTGACAATATATATATATATATATATACCGGTTTTATTTTTGGTTTTGTACATGTGATGATGTCAGGGTTTACATTGTCACTATCCTACACAAGTGCTCTGGCACTTAACCTCTTAGCATAGAAAAATTGATGTTGGGGTTTACATTGTCACTATCCTACTCTCTAAGAAGGCTACCATAGCCGGACCGCTCCACGGGAAGACAGATTTTTGACAATTTCATCCCCAAACGACGTCACAAGAAAATCAAAACAACAAAACCTATAATAAACATTTCCAGACACAAGTGCGCTTGAACTTAACCTCTTGGCATAGCAAAATTGATGTCGGGGTTTACATTGTCACTATCCTACTTCCGAAGAAGGCTACCATAGCCGGACCGCTCCACGGGAGGACAGATTTTCGACAATTTAATCCCCAAATGGTGTCACACAAAAAAAAAACAAAAAAAAAAATCACAAAATCAACAAAAACATCACAAAAAATATATATATATATATTAAAGTTTTGAAAAGCGTCAACACAAAAACAATGCATTAAATTAAAGCAAAATAAACTCTAGGGTCACTTACAGGTCTCGCCTCGGCTCAGCCACTCGAACCAGTTTGTGCACTCATGATGGCAGAGATAATTCTAGCAGCGCTTCACTTCGCAGAATTACCTCCTCCCAGAGCTCCAAAATCGCAAGAAAAAAATGACACAAATGAGCCCAAAATCAAGTTTTGGCCATTAAATAGGCCTTTTGCACTGGAATTCGTCCTTGACTGGGACGAGCACTCTGATCAGCAATCGTCCCACCTAGGGAAGAATTCTCCAGCTGGAATTCATCCCACCCAGGGACGAATTCAGGCCAGCACAAAAAAAATCAACAAAAATGACTAAAAATGCACTAAAAACAGACAATAAAATTGCCCGACAGGATTGCTACTGCACCTGACAACAAGGGCATACAAAATCGACATTGGAGTCACAAATTGTCACTATCGGACTCCCTAAGAAGGCTACCATAGCTGGACCGCTCCACGGGAAGACGGATTTTAGACAATTTCATCCCCAAATGACATCACAAAAAGGTCAAAGCCCACTCAAAAACAGTACAAAATTCAACAAAAACACAAAAAAAAAACATTGCCGGACATAAGTGCTCTTGCACTTAACCTCTAGGCAAAGAAAATCGATGTCGAGGTCAAAATTATTGCTCTCCTACTTCCCCAAGAAGGTTACAATAGCGGACCGCTCCACGGGAAGTTAGATTTTTGATGATTTCACCTCATTACGGCATCACCAAAAGGGTTAACACCCACCAAAAACAGGTCCAAATGTTGGAAAAATTGCACAAGCTTAACGGTAAACCCTTTAAGGCATACCTGCACAAGTCATCTTGGGTCAAGCGACTCGTCGCTTCTCTCACGAAGGTCATTCCCTCATCGATTCGTCGCTTGAGGGGGTAGTCACACTTAGTCACCAATCAACAATCACACACCAAATTAAGGAAAACGACATGCATTCAAAGAATCATTGACAAAGACAATCACGCTCTCGCTTGGGGCAGTAAACAAGCAACAATCAAATCAATCAAACACTTGGCATTTCGTGAATCATGAACACAAGGTTCCCCCTAAGGATAAAAACACCCTTCACTTGTTCATGACTGATCGATGTCTAAGTTCAAGTCACACCTCACCAAAACAAGTTAATACTTGAAATCAAATTCCTTAGCTCGTCAAAAGCAAGGATTCAAGAATGCATGCCCTTTCCATACTTGGGGCATCAAAATTTGGTTAGGTTACCAAGAAACCCTAATCATTAGTGCTTTGGTTATCTATTTTTTTGCTAAGCACTGCGTCACCCGCAACGCTTCCCAAAAAGGGGCATCTATAGACACCAAAATAGCACCAATCCGATTATGTGACTGCAAACACTGATTGCTTTGACAAACACAGCCCCAGGGGCAGCCCTCAGAGGTTAAACAGTGGTCTTAACCACTTTCATAGCAATTTTGTAAGGTCAAGAAGCAATTTGGCACACTTGGACACTTTGCCCAGTATTCGTCTCACCCAGGGACGAATTCAAAATAGAATCCATCCCTGGGTGGGATGAATTCTAAGCTTAACGGGCAAAAAGGCAAAGGGTGCCAAGTGGCATCCCAAAACAGTCAGTTAAGGACTCCTGCCTTGCACGCGTGTGTAGGTGGACAGAGGGGCCGTTAGAAGACTGTCACAAAAGGCATTTATCAAAGCTCAAGTCAATGGAGGACTCCCCTCCCTCATGGGAAGACAAGACTGCCACATGGCACCTATGGCCAACACATGGAATTTGTGCTTCCCTCCCAAAAGATACCCCATGGGTCTATAAAAGGTGGGACTTTTCTCACCCAAGATATACAGGTTGAAGGATTTTTCAAGCATCGAAGTGCTGCCGAGTTGAAGACCCACTTGCATCCCTTTTGGTTCACCTTCCCACATCCACCAATCTCTTTTGCAAGGGAGGTTGTTGGGTGGCCTTTGGAAGCTCGAACCTGACCCAAATCCAACACATGGACACCTGAACCAACCAATTCGTCGACCCCCCAATCCTAAGAGGTTTTGGGCCCATCCCTAGTGGATTGGCTCCAAAATCAAGTGCCAATCGGTGGGAGGCCCACTTGGGCACCCCCGCACCTCCCAAGTCCTATTTTAAGTTTTAGAGCATTTTAGATTACTTTTCAGATTGCATTTTGTGTTATTAGGTTTGATTAACTCATAGCTGCAATTTTGTAACTTTTGGTCAGATTCTAGTATTTTTTGTGTTGCTTTGTTGTTTCGCTGACTTGCAGGTGTCAAGGTCAAATTCCTGAGGGTGGAGGCCAAATTGGGAGAATCCGACCATCTGGGTCGTCCCAAAATGGCCCCAATTACATAACCCCCTGTTTGCGAGTGTTTTGCGAGGTCTCGATCTCGACATTGGAGCAGCGAGCGGGTCGGTTTCCTCAACACGGAAGAATTCGTCCCACCCGGGGACGATGTGCGATTAGAATTCGTCTCGCCCGGGGACGAATTCCAGATGAAGGTAGATTGGCCATCTGTCTCAGTGGCAGTGGCCTTCTGGTAACTTTTCTTATCTTCTGTCAAGTTTTGAAGCCATTTGGACTCACTATAATTACTGTTTCAGGCAAATGTTTACATGCATATTTTGCTAGTTTTAGAGAACAAACACTTTTCATTTGTGGTAGATGCTACTGACATCTTGGTTGTTTCTTTGTTCGCAGGAGAAGCAGTGGAGGTTAAGAACTCATCGACATCAGCAGCGGCATCATCTTGGCCCACCCATTGCAATCGTGGGCACGCGGAAGGAGGAAGACTAAGTCACACATTGTAACAAAGACAAATTTAACGCTCCTAGCCCCTAAAAAGGGAGGAGACGTCTATGTAACCGAGGATAAGATATTTGAATAAAGAGGGCTGTGATTTCTTTACATCTTTTCTTTCCTTTCCAAATTGTCTCTTTCCTTTGTTTTGGTGCATAAGGTTAAAGCGTTACATTTCGTCTTACATTGCATAATTAGTGTTTCCTTTGCCCGAAATCTCGTGCTCTTTGTGGATGGAATACCAAAACGACATATGATGTAATGCAAAATGAACTCCGCAATGCGGGGTCCTGTCGTAGAGGTTAACGGAATTGCTTCCACCCATTTGGTAAAACATTTTGTGGCCGTTATGATAAACATGTGACGGCCTGACGATGCGGGGAGATCTTTTCGATTAGATCGAGGCCCCACTCGCAAAAATGGCCAA